>PVIR01000681.1:0-34325 GCA_004026965.1 Petromus typicus | reverse complement strand
ACCACAGGCCCATGACATGAAAAAATCTACACTACACTTCATAAAAGTCTCAGATATCAAAAAAAATAATAAATAAAAAAATAAAAAAGAATGAAATACTAAAAGCAGCCAGAGAAAATAAAACAGTTACATTTCAAGGGAAACCCATCAGGATCACAGTGAACTTCTCAATTCAAACACTCAATGCAAGAAGAGCCTGGAGTGAAGTCTTCCAAGCCCTAAAGGAAAGCAACTTCCAACCCAGACTGATGTATCCTGCAAAATTATCCTTCAAAATTGATGGGGAAATAAGATACTTTCATGACAAAGAACACCTGAAAAACTTCACAAATACAAAACCTGTGCTCCAAAACATTTTAAAGAATATCTTGGAGAAAAATAAGGAAAGTTACAAATCCATGAAACCTAACCAAGTCAACCCATGGAACCAAACAAGAAACTGATGGGGAAAGGGCAAAAGTAGAATAACACAGCCAAGAACAGGAAAACATGGCAGCACTAAATTTACCTATATCAGTCATAACCATTAATGTCAATGGACTGAATGCACCAAATAAGAGATACAGCCCGGCAGAGTGGATCAAAAAGCAAGATCCTACAATCTGCTGCATACAAGAAACACACCTAATTCAGAAAGAAACCCGTAGACTAAAAGTAAAGGGATGGAAAACAATACTCCATGTGACAGGAAACAGCAAGAAAGCAGGAGTGGTGTTTTTATTTGCAAACAGAATAGACTTCAAGCCAAAACTGATAGAGACAAAGATGGACACTATCTTTTAGTTTAGGAAAAAAATCCAAGAGACAGAAATCACAATCTTAAATATCTATGCTCCAAATTCTAATGCACCCAACTATATAAAATAAACACAAACAGACATGAAAAACCAGATAAACTCCAATACAATAATAGTAGGGAACCTCAATACCCCACTGTCACAAAGAGACAGATCAACTGGACAAAAAGGCATTAAGGAAATCCTTGAACTCAACCAGACTCTTCAGCAAATGGACTTAATAGATACCTACAAAGTATTTCACCCCACAAAGTCAGAATTTACATTCTTCTCAGCTGCCCATGGATCATTCTCCAAAATAGACCATGTGCTCCTTCATAGAACAGGTTTAAGCAAATATAAAGGGATTGAAGTTATCCCTTGTATACTGTCAGACCATAGTGCCCTAAAATTGGAGCTGAATAGCAAAGGAAAGCCCAGGATCCTTACAAATACATAGAAAATGAACAGCAGTCTGCTGACCAACCAATGGGTCACGGAAGAAATTAAAGAAGAATTTGTACAGTTCTAATAACTAAACAATAACACCAGTACAACATATAGAAATCTATGGGATGCAATGAAAGCAGTTCTACAAGGAAAATTCATAGCAGTTAAGGCCTATATCCAGGAAATGGAGAAGCTCAAACAAATAATTTAATGCTGAACCTCAAGCTATTAGAAACTGAGGAGCAAAACAAACCTAAAGTTCACACTAAGAAAGAAATTATAAGGATCAGGGCAGAAATTAATGCAATAGAAACCAAGAGAATGGTTCAAAAATTCAATGAATCAAAAAGTTGGTTCTTTGAGAGGATAAACAAAATTGTTAGACCCTTAGCCAACCTCATTAAACAAAGGAAGGAAAATGCTCATATCTATGCTATTAGGAATGAGAACAGAGAAATTACTACCGACCCAGAGGAAGTCCAGAGGATAATAAACACCTACTTTGAAAATTTATAGTTTAATAAAATGGAAAATGTACAAGAAATGGATAGATTTCTAGACACATATGAACTCCCAAAGCTGAATAAAGAAGATATAGAAATGTTAAATACCCCAATATCAATCTCTGAAATTGAAAATGTAATTAAAAACTTGTCAGCAAAGAAAAACCCTGGACCTGATGGTTTTACTGCTAAATTCTATAAAACTTTTAAAGAAGAGTTATTGCCTCTTCTCTTAAACTCTTCAATGAAATTGAAAGGGAAGCAGTACTTCCAAACTCAATCCTGGAAGCAACCATTACCCTGATTCCAAAAGCAGAGAAAGACTCAACCAAAAAAGAGAACTACAGGCCAATATCCCTACTGAACATCGATGCAAAAATCCTCAATAAGATACTGGCAAACAGAATACAAATAATTATCAGAAAGAGTATACACCCTGACCAAGTTGGATTCATCCCAGGTATGCAAGTTGTGGTTCAACATACATACGTCAATAAATGTTATACACTATATTAACAGGCTAAAGGACAAAATCCATATGATCATCTCAATTGATTCAGAAAATGCATTAGAAAAAATACAACACCCATTTATGTTCAAAACCCTACAGACATCAGAATATATGGTCTGTATCTCAAACTAATAAGAGCTCTCTAAGAGAAACTATCAGCCAGCATCATATTAAATAGTCAAAAACTGAAACCTTTCACACTAAGATCAGGAACAAGACAAGGATGTCCTCTCTCACCACTTCTGTTCAATATAGTTCTAGAAATATTAGCCATAGCAGTTAGGCAAAAGAAAGAAGTAAAAGGAATAAAAACAGGAAAAGAAGAAGTTAAACTGTCATTATTTGCTGATGACATAATTATCTAGAGGATCCTAAAAATTCAAAAAACTGCTGCACCTAATCGCCAATTTTAGCTGCGTAGCTGGTTACAAGGTCAAAGTTCAAAAAATTAATAGCCTTTGTATACACAAACAGTAGACTCACTGAGAAAGAAATTGGGGAGTAAGTCCCTTTCACAGTAGCACCCCCAAAAATAAAATATCTAGGAATCAATCTAACAAAGGAGCTGAAAGACCTCTACTCTGAACACTATAGCACTCTGAAAAAGAAGATAGAAGATGATATCAAAAAATGGAAAGACATCCCTTGCTCCTGGGTAGGAAGAACCAATATTGTCAAAATGGCTATACTCTCAAAACTACTGTACAGATTCAATGCAATCCTGATTGAAATCACAACAGCATATTTCACAGATCTAGAGGGAAAAAAAATCCAAACTTTCATCTGGAACCACAAAAGACCTAGAATAGCAAAAGCAATTCTAAGCAACAAGGACGTGGTGGGGTGTATTACAACTCTGAACCTGAAACTATACTATAAAGCCACCGTGATAAAAACTGCATGGTACTGGCAAAGCAATAGACCTAAGGATCAATCGAGTAGACTAGAAGATCCAGAAACTACTCCAGATACACCAAGCCACCTCATCTGTGGAGTACAATTATGTTGTGTATATGTAATGTGCCAATAAGTATTTCAATAAAATGATTAATATTACTACTCCAACTTTCCTTTGGTTAATGTTAATGTGTTTTATCTGCCTTCCTTTGATTCATTTTCTTTCTGTAAGTGTTGTTATACGTAAAGTAGGTTTATTATAAATTTTTTGTAGTTGGTTGACATTTTTCTTTTTGGATTTAGTCAACACATACTAAGTGTTTCTGTTGTGGGTTATAGTATAATATTTTTATATGCATACACTGGGTAATAATGAAATCATATTAACATGTCAGACACTTCACATTCTATTTTCCTACAGCAAGAATATTTAAATTTTACTTCTAGCAACTTTGAATACCTATTATTATGAACTATAATTATGCTGTGAAGTAGATTTCACAATCTCATTATTTCTAATGAACTGAAACTTTGTACCTTTTGATGAGCTTCTTTGTATTGCCTTTCTATGATAATAATCATTCTATTCTTTAGAAATTTGATATTTATGAGATCTCATATATATGATCATGCATTGTCTTTCTAAACTTTACTTTTTCCCTTAGCATAATATCTTCTAGATTCAACCATGTGTTCATAAATTACGTGATTCTCTTTAAGACTAATTCATTTTCTATTGTATACTTACATGGTCATTTATTTTTTTTTCAAAAGTCTATTGTGATTTCATCCTTTAATTGATGTCTTATGTGGTTTACTTTTAAAATGATTGTTGAAATAGTTGCTTTTAGCCTATTTTTACTTTTCTGTGACTTCTTCTTTGATTCATAATTCAGCCTTTTTTTCTCTCAGCTTATCAATTATATTTCTGTAAACTGTTTTGATGATTGCTGTAGAGACTGAAATGCACTCACTCATAACCGGTAAGTCCTCTCTCAAATAACATCACAACAGTACATCAGCCCTCGGCAATTTCTAGCTGTATTCCCAACTCCCCTCCTTCATTCCTATGAAAAGGGTCACCTTCCTCTCAACTATAGGCTTAATTACCTAATATTACTATTATAGTTTTGAATAAAAATAAAGAGCTGACAAGAGTATGAGGCATATTAAACACTAAAAATACCTGAGACTGAAAAACTTTCATGGGACCTGAACAAGAAAAGTGATGAATACTTACTAAACTGACACACTTTTCAATTGTTATAAGTAACTCATCACGTGATTCAGTGATATCAAACATCTCAAATTCATTATCCGATTCTGGAGATTGCAAAATTGTGGTTTAAATAAAAACTGTTCATTTTCATTTAAGTTTCCTTGTATTACTTCACATTATTATTTCATTTATTCCAAAAGGAAACATAATATTTAGTAATATTTGTCCTGAGGAAGGAGGTAACAGTGCATAGTGGAATCCCAGCACTCTCAGAGGCTGAGTCAGAAGAATTCCAAGTTTAGGCCCAGCCTGAAGAGCAGAGCAGCAGCCCGAAAAAACACAAAGTACAACTAAGGAAGCACCTCATCCAGTGAAAAGGGCCCTAGTTTCAAATCTTTATACACCGAGGCCACCCTGCAGAAAGAATCCTAGTCAGATTACTAATAAAACATTTTTGATCATGACTAACAAACCACAGAACTAAAAAATAGAAATTGGCTTTCAAGTTCTGTGACACAATGCATGAGATACCCTGGTAACTTATAATTTGGTGTGATTCTTTGATTTTTTTTTTTTTTACATAATCTACCTTTATTTTAATAAAAGTGTGGACAATATGCTCAGGAAATCAGGAAAATATTTATAAGTTAGGGGTGATTTGTAATGATAAGAAATACTTGCCCTAGAAAATAATTTTTGTGGTGCACATACATGCTGAGCAAGAACTCTACAATGAGCTACCTCCTCAATCTTTAATCACTTCACTATCACTTTTCATTTTACTTCATACTGATCTTTATTTTCTCAGAAAATAGAAAAGAAGCATATTATTTTCAGAAGTTTTAATAATCTGACTCAAGGTGAGATGGAGTCCAATCTTAGTCATAAAACTTAGCTCCCAAACTGTGAAAAAAACAGCGTATAATGTAGAAAAAAAACATAATAAATAAATGTTTAATGTTAGTCTTTGCTTCAACTATTTTTAAACTCATTTAAAAATATACAAGTCTTTGATAGTCTGCCATCTGTGTGTTTGATTTAGATGCTATTTCTACTTGGTGTTAGGAAATGTAAAAATATCATATAGATAAATATCTAACACATAATTTTGATTAAATATTTCTAGTGGTAGATATATACAGTACAAGTACCCAGTAAATTTTGGTTTGTCTTTTAGTTTTAAAATTTTGTGAAATAAAGCAGTTGCCAATATACTGGCAAAATGTGCTATCCAAAAGAAAAGAAGCAAGTCTCATGTGCCCTGAACCAAGGAAAGAGAATGAGCAGAAATGGTGCTGATACTATTTATTACTTAGTAGAATATATTTGTACCAAAGGTATAATTATTTTCATATCCTTGTTTCCTATGACCTAGGATCATAATGTGAGATATAATAAGGATAATATGGATTTCTTACATATAAAAGTCCATTTTAATCTAAAATATCATATAAATTCAACATCACAGTATATATGGAAAATGCTTAGTATAACTATTATTGTCTAGTGGCATTTTATTAAAATATTGTTAATTGAAATATTTTATTTTCTCCACAGTAGAAGAAAATTACATTTTCAATTTACAAATATAATTTGTTCACTGAGAAATGCCAAAACAATTTAGTAAAAGAAAGAAATAGAATTTATGATTGCAAGTTATTTTACAAAGATAATGAGTCTTTAACACCATTTTTCAATGTAGGAAAAGCTCTAACAAATGACTGAGAAGCTAATTTTCCAAAATGAAAAATGTCTAAATGTATAGAGTATCTGTGAATTATCATTTACATTATTCTTATTCTTGTTAAATTTATTGAGTACTCATAAAATTCTTTATCTAGAAAGCACAGGAAATATGCAATACACTCTCCGTGCATATGGTTTTGAATTTTTTGTTGTTGTTGGATGTTAAGAAAAAGTAAATGCCATGTTTTCTCCAAACATATTTAGTTTTCTTTCTAATACTGTACTTTCTACTTTATATTCTTTTTTTTCCCCAAGGACTCAGGTAGTAGAAGTTAACAAATTTCTGCTTAGCATAATCTGAGAAAATGGGTATACATTACAACCAAACTGTGATCACATGCCTTCCTGTAGACAGTCATGTTTTCTATTCTTAGGCTCTGACTGTGTCTTAGTTACTTTTTCATAATTGAGACACAATATCTTCAAGGAAGAGAGACTTACTTTAGGTTACAGTCCAGGGTCATCTGGCTAGATAGCAGAAATGACATTATAGGAGGCCCTATGGGCAGGAAGCAGAGACAGAGGGGAGGAGCCAAGAAAATAAATAGAACCATCCGGGCCACTTTCTCAATGACTCACCTCTAACCAGACCCCAACTCCTAACAGCAGGTCAGCTCAAATGCCCAGGATCCAATGCCCTTCGCAACCCCCAGTATGAGTAAGTGAGACTTTTTAGGAACATTCAGAATTCTAATGAGAACACTGCAAGTATGGAGTTTACGGAGGTTACCTTCAAAATCTAAACAATGTGGACAGGGAGTGGTCTCCCAGAAGCAGCCATATTATCTTGTGATATGAACGAGAGATTAATAATCAGTGTTAATCTGGATTTCTGATTTGATATAGCATTATATATCTGAAATCTATATAATCTTATCTAATTTATACCTGCATTATGTAATGTAACAGGATGAAATTCATTATCTTTAAGAGTTGTCCTGATCCTTATAATTTCTTGCCTAGTGCGAGTTTTGGGTTTGTTTTGTAATTAAAATTGTGTTTTAATGATATGGTATCTTAAGAAAAATTGAGAGTAAATCATCTAGTTGTTAATATATATTATACATAATACATAATACATAAATACATTATGCTACAAGTAGAGTGCTGTCTTTGCTTTACATACATATTCTGGAGCCATTTATTCAATGTCTCCCTAAATACAATATCTTGACAGTAAATACAGATTAAATGTGGTGTTCTTGTATCTTAAGGAAAGAACTCATATCAAACATTGTACATAATTTTAAAAATGTATTTTTTTGTATTTTAATAAATTAAAACAGAATAAGCAGCATTGAAAATATTTAGAGTGTTTCTTCAAAATTTAACATGACTCATAATAAAGAATTGGAGTTATTTTGTAACTTGATTATAATCTTTAGTCTATTTACTTATTTTATTTTTGTAGCAAATCATTTTATTCTTTAGATAGCACTCACTAGAAGAGAGGTTAAAAATGATGGAATAGAGACCAGCAGCAAAATATAATCTCTCTGGTACTTGAAATCAAAACATGTGGGAAACTAAAATTTGATGAAAGGAAAAGCAAAGTAGATCTCTGGGAACTGGAGGGAACCAACAGGAATACTAGAAACTACAGGGAACTTGAAGAAGTGGAGGACGACACAGAGAAAATAACAAGCTAGAAACAGAATCTTTCCAAAGTAACAACCCAGCAGCTTCAGCACAAATAAAGAAGTAAATAAATTAATAATAAAAATGTGAAGACAAGACAAAATGTCTCCAAAAATTCCCAACTCCCCCAAGGCTGACATATGAGGTGGGGTTGGATGGGAGGCTAGAATATTGATTATGCCAAGCAAGCTGTAAACACTGTGGGCTGTAAATTGTTAATCTCACAACTGGTTTGCTTGTAGAATTACGTCTGGCTGAAGCTTCTGTGCCCACATCAGTGTAACTCACACCCAGATTACATTCCCACAACCAAAGCCTTCTGACTAGAAGGACAGTGTTCTAATTACAACTGTATATTTGGTCCATTCTGTACCTAATTTGATAATGTCTTGTCTGTCCTTTACAAGCCTTGTTCACATTAATATCCATAGAAACTACCCAGCTAAGCATCTATTCACATAGTCCTGTCCTTGCCCTTTTTCTCCTTTATCCCAGTCAATTATTAACAACAACCAGTGGTTCAGCTAGACCAACATCTTTTGCTAAAATAGCACTGGCCATCCTGGCTCCCCACTTTCTTTCTTGATTCTGTCTTTGACATTTGTTTTCCTCAAACATATAACATACACTGTGTAGGAGGCTGGCGATAATGTAGAAAATTTCTGGTAACATTTCAAGGGTTTTTGATAATGATGGAGAAGTCAAGAGCTAATTTTGTAGAACAATAACAAACCAGATCAGTGGGGTGTTCACTGAGTTCATCATGATTAAACACATACTGCACTTAATTAACAGCATGATCAGAAAGCTTACAGAAGACAACAACAACAGAAAAGTGACTTGAACTCAATCAAATTGTGCAATCCATGAAAGATCACTCTAGCCAAGAACTAACATCCAGGAAAAGGTATTAAACAATTCCAGGAGGCAAAATGAACAAACCAAATCTCTGTTGAATATGGGTAGCAGAAGTCACTGTTCAGAGATCAGGGTGTTAGAATCGAAGGAAAGATTGATGTTGGTGAACACATAGATAGATATCTTACAAACAACATAAAGACATGATAAATGGATTCAACTGTGCTACACAATGCAAAGGAAAGTAATCCAAGATTAATTGGAATTAGTGAAAACTCAAGCAGTACAAATGGGATAAAAGTCCTGTTTGCAGAAGTAATAGCAGAAAAGTTTCCAAATGTGAGGAATGAATTTAACATAGAGACAAATGGGACATTTATATCTCTTATATCCATAATGAGAAAGTACATTTTCCATGGTACATCATAGTCAAATTTCAGAATTTCCTTCCAAGGACTGAATCTAAAAACTATTACTAAAAAGTAAAAAATCACATGTAATGATAAACTTATTAGAATTATAACAAGCTTCTCAACACAAATCTGAAGGAAGGCTTGGAGTGAAGCATTTTAAGTCATTAAAAAAATGGCTTCCAACTCAGACTGGCATATCCTGCAAAAGCGTTTTTCAAAATTCATAGAAAATTAGGATTTTTTAAAACAAAGAACAACCTTAAAAAAATCATAAAATGGCTGGGGATTTAACTCAATGGAACTGCAGCTTCCTGGCAAGTGAGAGGTCCTGAGTTCACTCCTTGTACCACCAAAGAAACTCTAAAATCATCACAACCAATTCAGCCTTCCAAAAGTTCTTGATATCTAGAGACAATGAAATGAAGGCACAATGCCGAAGTGTATAATGGAATACACACACTGAGCAGGGCAAGGAGATCAACAGAAGGAGAAAAAAAAAAAAAAAACATTGACATGATATGAATAAGTCACTCACTCTCAGTAATAATCATCAGTGTGAATCATTTCAGTTACCAATCAAAAACAGATTGGATTTAAAGACAAAATCCAGCAGTATTTCCTGTACAAAGGAAATACACATTATCAAAAAGTAATTCATAGACTGAAAATCAAAGGACAGAATGAGAATCCATCCAAAAGAAGCATGAAAACAAGCAGGAGTCACTATCCTGGGTCCAAGTGAACATCAAACCACAACTAATGAGCAAGTATTGATTAGGGTCAACATTTTGAGCACGCTTGTAATTGGAGAAACTAAAGATCTCTTGTGTGAATCTCAGGATGTCTCAATGCATTTAGTATTGAAATACTGATATGAGTTTTTCTTTTCCTGAAGTGTGTATACATTGTTTTTTTAAACTCTGTATAAAGAACTCAAAAAAGTTAGAGCCCCCAGAGTAAGACCAAATCTAAAAGGGGCAATTTAAATGTTTGGACAGTCCTCAGAAGAATAAATACAAATGGCCAACAAGCAGATGAAAATAATTTCAGTTTCTCTGACCATTAGAGAAATGTAAACTGAAGCAGTGCCGAGATCCCATCTTCAGAAAGAATGGCTAAAGATAAATAAAATAATAGAAATTGCTGGCTAACTATAAATAAGATAATTGCAATTGCTGGTGAGACTGGCAAGTTATACATACAATTATTATGGAAATCAGTATGCAGATTCTTCAAAGGACACAATGATACAAAATAAATACAAATTCTACTTGATCCAGCAATTTCACTTCTAGGTATCTTCCTCCAAAGAGTCAAAGGTATCAGATTACACTGATACATCCTTCTCCAGGTCATAGTAGCAAAATCTATAACAGCTAAAACTTCAAGTGGCCTATATGGTCATTGATAGATGAATGTATAAAGAAAATGCAGTAATAATACACAATGGAGTACTGTTCTGTGATGAAAGATAATTGAGTCTTTTGTAGGAAAATGGATGCACACTGAGACCATAGTGTTAAATGAAAAAAAAAAAAAAATTCAGACACACGATTTCAATATCTGATAAGAAGCCCAGAGTATAAGAAACCCAGAACACCCCTAAATTAAAGGTGAAAAAGAATAGGAAACAAGGAGAAAGGAAAGTTTATAGAAAGGGAAGTTACCGACAGATGGAGTGGGAAAGGAAGGAGGGATGGACAAAGGATGAAAAAGAATTATATATTAAAAATTTATTGGTTCATGTAAATGTGCTTGCCTACGTGTACCTACTCCACACAGTGGAGGTTATTATTATATACTGCAGCATATACAAATATACAGATACCATTTTAGCTCCTTGGTTTACTTAATTTTTCATCATATGCTGAATAGTACAATGTATATCCTTTCTACTAAATAAGCACATCTCTGACTATATGAGCATCAAAAGTAAATATTGAGGATAAAAGGGAACAGTAGTAAAGCATTACTCATTTAAGTAACCTTTTTTCTTTTTAAATGTAGTTTTTAGTCATACTCTTGTATTTTTAGTCCTCATTAACATAAAAAAAGATATTTCCCATTTTACAATGTTACTTTGTTCATAAGAAAAACACTGATATGTTTGTAAATTTACTCAGGGCCAAAATGTTATGTTCCATTAGCGTGGTATAGTATAATGAGTCATATACGCAGAGTACTGACTAATATACATTATAAATCTTGCATGTAGGACTTTGTAATGATACACCAAGAGTGCCCAATGGGTGTAATTTTGCAAGAAATTGTTGGTGAAAGGCCAAATGCTATTAGGTATATTAATCAGATAAGATAATGGGCAGTGTGTTGTCTGATTTACAAGCATTTCCGTATGAAAAATGTGGACAGTATTCAATGCAATTAGGCATTTTTAGCCTTTAAATTTTTAAATACTTATATGTGGGTAAAATAAAATTATTAATCATAAATATAAACCAAGAATAATTTTGCAACAAGTAATACAGTCACATGAACATAGTGTGACATTTATATTTATCGTCCAAGAATTTTTTTTAACACTCCAGAGAGTGTTAAAACTATTTTGCTTTCACACTTTACCATGAGCAGGAAACCTAATTATAATATTGTCTCTTTTTCTATTTGAATGTGTCAGTTTTCATATTATGACTTTCACACCTGTACTAGCTCAGATTAAACAGTCATGTCATCTGAGACCACCCAGCAACTAAACTGTGAAAATTAATTTCAATTTCACCTGAGCGCAGCCCCATGCTGTTTTCCTATTACTCCCATACCAGAATATCTGCGACTTTTGCCAACCAAATGACTTACTTACAGAAAATACTCTAAAGAGTTATGGTGACATACTCTATCTAATATTTCACTGTGAATTTGATAAATTTTATTTTTGATGAAAGAGAATTATAAGCTTATTGTTCTAGTTTCCCACTGATAAATATTTAACCCCAAATCCCCTAATGGTAAATATTAAACTCTCAAAAGTGTTCAGTTTATGTCAAGATATATGGTATTATCAAATAGTAAATTTATAAAACTTTTTCAAAGGCTCATGATGTAGAAAGACATAGTAAAATGAGTGAAAGAAACTAAAAGAAATAGAAAAATATTTTTGAGATTGAATAGGGAAATAATATGACTACACATATATAGTAAAAAATTATAGTAATTGGGTCTGCAGTATTGGTGTTCAACTAGGTATTTAGGTAGACCAGTGTTAACAAAAAAGGGATTTCAGGGAAGATCTACACTTCTACAATTCACTTATTAATTATGTAGAAGTAATTTGATGGAAGAAATGTTATTTAAATAACTAGACTTAGATTAAATCTCAAATAATGTCTTGCACAAAAATTGCTTTAAAATATCTCAAAAACTTCGAAATAAAATACAATACTGGAAGAATACCTTGAACTAAGTTTTGGTACAACATGATGGTAAATGATTATTTTTTAACTAATTACAAGGGCATGAACATGAGAAAAAATATAGTTACCCTTTATTTATGAAGATGGTGCTCTAAGACCTCAGTGGAGGTGTGACACCTGACAGTTTCGTGTGTGTGTGTGTGTGTGTGTGTGTGACTTTTCTATACAAATATCTGGGATATACTGTATAAATTAGGCACAGTACAATTTAACAATACGTTATAAAATTGAATAATTATATTGACAACTGTGATAAAATTAGGCAACTGTTACATCTAATAAAAACTTGTATGAACTCAGTGAGGTAAATGACACAGGCCTCAGGTTACCAGGCAAAGTTAATTGAGCACAGATACTGTGAGGCTATGACAATCGATAACAAAGGTGACCAGAATAGGTACATGAGAAACAGAGTCAATGTTCAGTATTTGTCCGGAGGAAAATAGTCTAAGTTATTTTTATAAAAACAAGCAACAATGAAGAACTTAACATGCCTCTTACTTTTCTTACTGTTGCTGTTATCCTGGAGAAATCAGAAACACTATCTATTGAGAAGCAAAAGAGAAAAGCAAAGACTAAATATGCTTTTGAGTTTTGAAAATAAGATGACCTGTCTGTATCTTGCACTAACTGGGGAAAATGCTTCCTGTTTTATTAAGTTTGAAGTGTTGACTGACTTACTGGCATTCCTGACTGGCCCAAAATCAAGGCTGTGTTGGTTAAACAATATTTTCCTTCACTTGAGGATTTTGGAAAATCATTTATGCACAGATATTAATTCAAGGACAGAGAAACACCTAGAAATATCTTTAAAGAAAGGTGACAGAATGAAAATAAAGTTTTAGTTATGATTGTATCTACCAGCCCTACTGCACACATCTCAGGAATTAAACTGCAAATGGATGGAAGTCAGGCACTTTATGTCTGACCACATGGCACAGTAGAATAAGCTGTGAAAACAGTGTACACCATAGTGATGTTTGGTCCTAGCTGATAGTTTCTCAGAGGAAACTGAAGTGAAGTAATCAGACCCAGTATACTGGGGCTCAGTCAAACATGTTGAAAAGTAGGGCCAGGAAGTTAGCTCAGTGGTTCTGGCACCTGTCTTGCAAGCGCAAGGGCCCAGGTTCGATTCCCCGGTAATCACATACAATACTGTGTGTGGAGACTCATGACCAGCAGCAATCAGTACCACAGACCACAGTGCCGGGTGTGGTGGCTCACGCCTGTAATCCCAGCACTTGGGAGGCAGAGGCAGGAGGATTGCTGTGATGTGAGTTGGAGGCTGAGCTCAGGGCCAGCCTGAACTACAAGTGAGACCCTGTCTCAAAAAAACAAAACAAAACAAAAAACAAACATGTTGAAAGGTGATGCAGAATTTGAAATTTAGTTTTAGTTATCACCAAGCTGGATGTGTGTAACACAGGAAGAGAGGAGGACAACATTGACCTCTCCTGAAAATTCTGGCAAATGGCTCTTGGGAGTTACTCGGTGAGGAATATCATTCTTTCATTGGATAAAATATACTAAAGAATGTCTAGTAGAGTATGCTTTTATCATTTTTATACCAAAATATTATTTGTAAAAGAATTTAAAATACAAACTAATAATGCCCTTTCCTGTTTGTATTTTGAGTTAAGTGCTTTAACTTAAGCACATACACATTAAAAACTAGAATACTGTTCATCTTCAGAACTAGTTTAACTAGATTTTACTAATAAAAAGTACTTTACAAGCAGAAATTACACCCACACTGAGATAAATAACGTTTTCTCTGCCATCATTGAGAGTTGAGTTAGAAAGCCTGGAAGTTACCCTGTTGTCCTGACTGAACTTCAGTGGTCTTCCTGAGAAGTCACTCACCCTCCCATTTCTTAGAATATGTAAACCAAAAGTTGTTTAATTGTAGATACTTTTCTGGAACTTCTGAGATGTAAAACATTACAGTATCTCTTACATGTCTTTCCAGGAAAGGAATATCTTTCTCAAAAAGGCAGAAACTACTCTTAGAAATACAACTGTTCAGGAAGATAATGCCCCTAACTCTCAGTTTCTGTGGGCTGGGAGGAGCTGGGCTTGAGCAGGGCCTTTGTTCCAAGTTGTAAAACTGTCTCCTCTTGCAAAGATTTTGGCAGCTTCCCTCTAGTATAGTGAATCAACAAACATCAATGGCCTTAGGTGCTCACTGACTCTTACAAATTCTGTTCTTTTTCTAGCAGAGTTATATAGCAACTTACCAGGATTTACAAATGCATTAACATAATATATTAAATCTATTGACAAAATTACATAGTCAAGACATCTAAAATTTCCATCAATCTGAATGAACTACCCGTAAGTAAAAAAAAAAAATCAATTTTTAAAATAACACCATTATTTGTATTCAGAAATAATGCAAATTGTTTCTATAATTCAACAACTATAGGCATGATATTCTATCTTTCAAAAAAGTATAAACTATAATCAGTGATGGCCATAATAATACTATTTTTGGTTTTAGGATATTGTAATTCAAATAGCCTTTCAGAAAATATACTGTATTTATGTAAAATTTAGGGGAATTTTATATTTCAGATGAACATGTATACATATATATACATGTATACATATATATACATGTATATATATATATATGTATATATATGTGTGTGTGTGTGTGTGTGTGTATGTGTAAGCACACACTGCAGTATCTATATATCTCTGTATGTTAAATACACAGTAATTGTCAAGTACATTCTAAGCCCTGAGGATGGCCTCCAAGCCATTCTTTTCTCTCTCTTCTGCTGTGACGTGCTTATGCAGAAGACCGAGAATGGCCCAGTTGAAAAGAGCTGTGCGAGCCTGCAGGGCATATGTAATTTATAGTGGGAGTTAAAATACCGATCTTATGGACATAGAGATCAAGGTAAGGGTGACTAGAACTTGGGAAGGGTCTGAGTGACAACACTGGAAGGAGGATGTTTAATAAGTGCATTTGAATGGGATGAATCATTTCTAATCTTCTATCAGAGTTTAAACCTTTCATACTGTATTATAAGTAGGAAGTAGGAACTATTTTGACTGTGCCTAACACCCAGAAATGTGGAATGTTGCGGTGATAGATACGCTGGATATGTCAATTTTATTACTACACATTGTTCATTGACTATGTGTATGTATACCTAACTGCCACCCTGCATTGATGACTATGTGACATAAATATGTATTAAAAATAAAAAGATTACCTATGTAGAATCACCTGAAGCCTTTCTTTTGGAATAAGTATGTGACTTCAAAGAAGGAATTGTATGAGAATATGTGGAATAACATCCTTGTGATATTTTCAAATAATTTTCTTAAAGGAAGAGACAGGCATTTTAAGCAATTGTTATTGTGGACCTGACTGTCATAGCAGCCTAAATTCTCTCTCAGACTGTGTGGGTGAAAGTAAGTGAGCTGAACTAATTAATTCTCATCGCTGTCTGGCCAGTTTCTGTTTTATGACTTAGCTTTTCCTAAAGACTGAGAGTAGACTTTGTTTCCTAAACTTTGGCCAGGTCTGTGGCTTTGGGGAAGACAGAAATCAGGTGATGCATTGTGACAGCATCAAGCTGGACTTTTCTATGTGATTTAGATCCATTTAGGAGACCCATCTCCTGTCCCACTTTCTGGACCCTACACAACATGAGTTTATTTTTTCCTTGATTTTGTTGGTACATTTTATATACACATGATCTCAGTCAACATTGAATTTGTACTAATACATGACTTGACTAGAGTCTCATTTTTCCCATTTCCCTGACCTTCCTGCAACTCCCCACCCTCTATATACATAAGCTTTGTTTCCTTTTTTTTTATATACCATCAAATATTTTCTTTTCCTTCTTAACTCTATCCTCCCTTTTTTGGACACTAAATCCAACTTCATTATCACTTCTTTCCACTTAAGCATGCTGTCAGGATTCTGGACACTGTATGTAACCTTGACCTTAAAAGTTGGTGATATATTACACCAGAATACTTGTCTCACAATCACTCATTTATCTTCTTTCTTGATCACCCATCCCAATGATTACCAAGCTCAAAGCTCTTATTTCAACAATTGTACTTGAATTTTTCAATAAATCTGAAAACAGACTATTCTCAAACTACCTGAATAAAGCAGGAGACACTGAGGAACATGGAGGGAAGGGAGGCTTTAACACCACCCTTGCCATTTTTACCTCGTTCATAAATGAACACATTTGTGGGGATTTGTGGCTCCTATGTTTATGACAGTGGATATCAACTTAGGGAGATCTGCATTACTTGGCACTAAATTAGACTCCAAACTTCTATCCCTTTAAGACCTGTTGTCAGTATGAAATTGTATTTTTTATTCAGCCAGTGTATATTTAGACATTTTTAAGTATCTTATAATGTAATTTTACTGCAAAGAGAATTTGGTGGTAAAGCAAAGAGGAAGGAAATCTGATTATTATTGGTAAAGGTGGTTCAGATTTGCTTTTGAATGTTTTCCCCTTCTATATAGGATCTTTGCCTAGATATTATAGGTAGCACAAAAATATGAAAAAGTTAAAATGGCTTCATTCTTATTTAAACTATCATTCATTTTTGTAATATTGAAGTATGATAAACATTTAACAAAACAGAAATTTCCTTTTTTTCCTTCTCTTTTTTTTCATTTTCCCTCTGCCTCACCTCTTATTTTCTCTTTATTTATTAAAAAGGAAAATATTTTTTTGTGTTAGTAGTGTTGGGGATCAAACTCAGGACCTTGTGCTTGCCAGGCGGGCACAGAGCCTCTGTGCTACATCCCCAGGTCAGAGAAAGGCATTTTCAAAGAATTGTTCTAAAATTGGTCTTATAATTAAAACAAAATGTAAGAACTATTGAAATGCGTTATATTTTTGTTAGCAAAGTCAAATGCCACTGCTGTGTTTTGCATCTAGACGTCCCATCCAGCCTCCATGAATGCATCAGTTGGTGCTGTTGAGGAGATTGAACCATGAGGCGTAAGACTCATAAACAGATTAGACCACTGATAGGTTCATAGTAAAATCTAATACTGGGAGGGGAAACCAGGTCAGAGAAGGTGTGCCACTCTGGGCTTGGTCTGGAAGGGTCGTTCTGGAAGGGTGTCCTGAGGGAGTGATGTTGTGCTTCAGTGATGAGACAGTAACTTAGACATGCACTACAACAGCAACAACAACAACCACAAACCCTGCACACTAAGTGAACAAATACATGACAACACAGTGAATTTTAGGTACATTTTATTTTTTAATTATTTGAACTAGACCTACAGAGTTTGAAAATAATCTTTCTAGACTTCCTTTTCCTTTAATTGTTTTCTTTTGAATGAGCTTTTATTTATTTGTGGAGATTTCATCCTTGTTAACATTGAAGAAAAACAGAATGTAGAAATTGATAACAATATTAGGCAGCCCTAAAATATTGGATGATTTTTCTTTTGTTCTCACTTCATCCTTGAATTCCATTCCCACACTGATTCCTGTATAGTAGGGTAAAAACTGTCAATATTTTTCTAGGAAAAAAAAATAAAAACAGTAAACATTATAGCAAGTTGGGCCAGAGTTTGCGTGCTTTGAATTTGTTGGCAATATTTAAAATGTAAAAATTATCGTTATCCAAGGATCAATACAAACAGGTTGCAAATTGAAGTTGGCCTATGTGGCCTAGGTCAGTACCCTCAACATAAACACTCTAGTATTTAAGACCCTGGGCTTCTGCTGCATATTAATGTGAGTGATTTTTTGCCCATCCTTCATATGCCTCTGTTCATCAGTCCTGAATACTCCTCTCTTCTGACCTTACCTATCCCTAATTACAAAGGGCTTTCCCTTTTATACACAAATCTGATTTATTTCCAAAAAATACACATTGAAGATTTCCATGACACCATCTTCAGGCCATGTTAACCATATGCCTATCCATTTACTGCAACTTTTTAGTATACATTTCAGTATGTTTGAAAATTTCCATGACAAGTTTTGGGTGGATGTTTATCTCTCCTATTAGGCATTGTGCAACTAAAAACAAGATTTATGTCTTCCCTTTCATGTTCCTAAAGTATAATCCAAGAGAAATTCTCATTTTATTCACCTGTCGTACAAATTAAACTGAGTCTAAAACTATTTTCTGAGAGAAAACAAACCATGTATGTCACTTACTGGTGCAGAAATGTCCACTTTGAATAAAGGTTTCTTTTTGCAGTGTGCAAGTTTTAGATGTAGTATTTTATCGTGTTAAATGCAGATAGGCATAATTTCATGTATAACATGCTAGGGGAAGTTAGGCAAAAAGCTATTTTTATTAGTTACTAAATCTCCATTATATCCCTATGCAAGACCTTTGCATCTTAATCAGTAATTTTCAGTGGCTTTTCTCAAATGAATTCTCAAACCAAGTATCATTATATAATTTTTTTTTTCTGAACAACATGGTTGTTCCCAATATAAAAATTAAATTACTCTTGATTTTCCTAGGTATGACACATTTACAGATACATCGATTGTACACAAGTGACAGCTAAACTTATTGTCAAACTTCATAAGGAATTTATAACTGTAGAATCATATTGTAGCAGTGAAATATTGCTGGAGGGAAAAAAAACAAGAATGATTGAATTTGGAGAATTCTAAGTTTTTTAGGAATTTTCCATCCTCTGGTGGTGTACAATACACGGATACCTACTCCTTGAGGAGTACTGGTGATGAGAAACAATAAAAGCCCAATATCTGAAAGAGTAAATTAGGTTGGGGAAAGCTGCAATGCTCTCAAGTGTGCAGATGATGTAATTATTCCAGAAACAAACTTGATTGTGTCTAATAACATAGGGTATTCATCATAGGATATTTCTGCCATTGGAGATATTATAGCACCATAAAAGATCTTTTCCAAACCCATCCAGATAAATTATGTTAGAAGATTTAGTAGTTGTTTAATTTATCTCATAAAATAGCCATAAATAAATATCATCATACTTATTGAAGATAAAATGTCCACGACCAATTATAACATTTAGTGTATTATAAAATGTAACCTCATGAAAAAGCAGTGTAATTACATTTAGTGACATGCAGCAATATGATTAGGGCTAATTAAACTGAATTATTAGCACTTTTTGCTTATTTTCCTTGTATTTTTAAACTGTGATGTAGACATTAGTTGAAATATTTATAAGATAATAAAATTGCTTCTCCATCAACTTATTTTCCTTATAAACAGAGAATTATGTTATTTTGTGAATAAGTTTGCAGATTTGTTTTTAATATTCATCTACCAAATCTAAAAAGTTTGTAAAACTTAAGAAGTATAAATGAAATATTATTTTAACCCGATTATTATGTGTGAATATTTATTTTACAGAGATATGATTATTCTTATAGCCCCGGAAGGTTCATTGGCTATGTTTAAAAAGTCTAACATTTGTGATTTTCCATAAGTTTTTCTTGAAATTATGATAGCAATTCAGTTATTTCTGTTGTAGTTAGCCCTCAAATGTTCTTAAATTTGTTGACTTATTTTAAAGCCTTTACATAATTGTCAGAGATTTTTGACAAAACTCTTTAAGCTTTATCAGCTAATGGCTTTATAATTTTTCTGCTTCTATGGTACCTTTCCTCAGTTCTGTCAGCATTTGGCTTGTATCCACAACATATCTTCATCTCTGAGAAACATTCCCCAACCCTTATTAAATTATTTGCTTTTCCAAAACTTCAGTGAGGAATTACCCATTGCAACCACCAGGGAAACTTGTAGAGTAACTCATAATGTCTGTGTTTGAATGATGGTTCTATAATTTACTGGTTAGATGGCACTGGATAGTATATTTTAAAACTCACATTCTCAGTTCCTTCAACTGAAAAACACACACAAAGTAAATTATATTTAAATATGCAATGAGTTAATATAAATAGTCCATATTCCCCCTATTTTTATTATGAGCTTTATTTTTCTATAGTTAGCTTCTTAGTAAAGTCTGCATATTCATTATTCTGATCATTGTCAACTTGTCAGTTCTCCGAAGAAACACAAATCAACAATGAAAACTACCACAGTGATCTGACATCTCAAAATGCACTTTAGATAAACATGTTGACGATGAGAGAGAAAGTGTCTCTTTGATCTGAAAGAAGACTTAGATGTTAGTAAAATGGGTCACCAGTTGTGAAGACACAAGTTATTTCATTACTTTCTCAAGTGACTTACAGGTTAACCACTTGATTTCAGGTAGCTCTTGTTCAAATAAATAGTTGCTTATAGACATGAGTAAACAAGATCATGACAAGAACTTATAGGAGTGAGAAATGGTACTCAGACCATTATGTATTGAAGCAGAATTTTTTTCCAGCAAAACCACACTAATATCAGGTGATTTTATTTGGAAAGACTGACCAAACCATTGTTATATGAGCATGTCTGAATACATGAAATGGATTACATGGAAGTTGTAATAAAATGGCTATGAATTTTGGGATAAAGAACGCTGTGCCTCAATCATGATTAATCTTTTAAACATGAATCATATTCTAGATGAGTGTCATTTTTTACAAGGGCATTAAGTACATTACATATTCAAATTTCATATTTTCATTTTTTAATCTATAATCATGTGTCCCTGGATAGAAAGCTTAATACTGACAAATACAGTGCTAAAATGTAGCAAACCCTTTTTCAATACTGATAACACAAAATCTTATATTCCTTGTCCTGGGATTTTGTTTTACAGTCCTTGTAAATTAGAGTGTTTGAGAAATACTTGGGAGAGACTTGCAGTGCAAAAAAGATAAGCATTTCACTCCACATAATCTTTTCGTGATGTATTAACACAGTTTCTAACATTAGGATACAGCCACTTCTAAGTCACTACTTTGTCACTCTGCACTTTACAGATATGAAAATGCTATCAAAATAACCATAAATATATTAAAGATACTAAATGATTTTTTCAAAGCCTATTTTTAAAACTTGTTATAATTCTTGCAAATACATCTTATTGATGTAATAATTTGAAATATAACATTGATATGTCACATCCCTTTCAAGTATTACTATACAAATTATTCACTTCCTGTGCTATTTTATTAGAAGCTAAGAATAAAATTAAAGTGAAAGAGAAGAATTAACAGAATTTAAATAGAATTTTGCTCTTAAAAATTTTTATTTTTCAGGCCAAGGATAGCTCAGTGGTTCTGACCCTTGCCTTGCAAGTTCAAGGGCCCAGGTTCGATCCCCGGTAACCACATACAGCAGTACTGGGCTTGGAGACTCACGCCCACCAGCAGTCAGTACCGCATACCCCAGTGACAGACATAGTGGCTCACACCTGTAATCCCAGCACTCGGGGAGCAGAGGAAGGTAGATTGCTGTGAGTTTGAGGCTGAGCTCAGGGCCAGCTTGAACGACAAAGCAAGACCCTGTCTCAAAAAAAAAAAAAAGAAAAAAAAAAGAAAAGAAAGAAAGAAAAAAAGAAAACGGAAAAAATAATTTAATTTTCTTTTGGGGAAGTACCTTATGATTTATTATTTTAATAGGATATGCATGTACTTATTCCTCATAAAATGACAGGTATAGGTCTTAAAGATGTCATGATTGACATCATGACCCAAATGAGAAGTGTTTTGCAGCTCCTGGATATTAAGTACTGCGATTGCAGGAAACTACCGTCTTGCTTCCTGGTATATCACTGCTCTTTTAGGGCAGCTTCTAATTTTAAAGTAGAATGAAATGATTAATATTCATCCAAAGGAAGTGGAAAGAGAGGCATCATTTTATTTTCAATTAATAGAAAACACGGCATTGTCTATTTTTAGTCCATTTGCTATTTATTCATTCCCTATGGAAGCGAATGGGCTGCCGCACTCTTCATCCGCCTGCTAGCTCCAAGTGCTTTGCTTGTGCTGCCAAGCTCACCACACAATTTCTATCTGCCACTGAAGTACTATCTTTTCCAGCCATGCAAGTCTGTGTTCTGTGATAAAGTTCGGTTATGGGCGGCCTTGCTGACTCTATGCTGTTAGCGAAAGAATTCTCTCTTGCTCCAGCACTGCATTTGGAAACTCTTTTGATGCTTGACTCTCTTCTGAAATTGTACTTGTCATACTAATGGCTGTTTCCTTACTGTTTTAACTCATCGTAGGTTTTCAATATGTAGTCCATGTATCATTATAAATTGAAGAGTAAAGGAAGTTACTTTACTCTTACTGCAGAAAGTAAGTTTTATAAGGGATGAACCAATAAATACTTGATTAAATCAAGACTATTTAAATGTATAGATTTATAGTTCCAGCTCCTCTAGAAGTAGTCTAGCTTGTGATATGCTAGCCTGTTCATCTCAGACTGTAAGATCTACTGTGATGACTGCACTCTAATATATGATGTTACAGTATTTTCCCTCTGAAAATATGAAAATGTACAAAATGATAGATTTCCTGGAATTTAAGTGTAAATATGTAAATAGAAACATCTTGTTCATTTCTGATATTTTGTAGGCATGTGCCTCAAACACCTATAAGGTGAAATATTAAATAATAATATATGCAAATTTAAAATATCACAAAGTAGAATAGCAAAAAATAACTTGTTATATTTTTAATATTAGTCATGAAAAATACAAAAAAATTATAAAGTTATGTCGAAGTCCAAGTTGATGTGTTTAAAAGAATAACTAAGTGTCAGATTTGTATTGTATTGCTCACGTAGCTACGAAAAACAGCTTGCCTAGGAGCATGCAGGGCACACAGCCTGTTGTACATACTACAACGTCAAAAACTAAGTAAATGAAAAGTTTATAATATTTTCTAAGCAGTGATGTGCATGGGTACTGCAGGTGCAAAGCAAAAATCTCATTTGCTATATCAACTCTATACCAGCATTCCACAGTATTACCAGAAATTACAGAAAAGTAAACACCACTAGAGTTAGCATGGGAAAGAAAGGTGAAGCCACGTGATATATCCATCATTTAACCATGAAGGACTTACAGCTGGAAAAATATGGACAATATTACCTGAGTCAAATACTTCAAATATTAAAATCACTAACTAGAGAATACAAGCATGATGAAAAATATTAAATAAGGTTCTTGATAAAATATGTATTTCCTTTTGGTTACAGAAGTAATATAATCTATAATCTGTGTAAATAAAACAGAATATGGAAAAATTTTGAAGAAATGGGGGCACAGAGGTTGCAATGAGGACTTATGGTCCCTAGATTTCCAGGGAAGAGGTTTCATTAAGCTGAGAATAACTTTTCATTTTTGGGTTAGTGGAGAAGCAGGGAGAGCATCTGTCTTGTTTGTACAAGGAAGACTTGAGACAATGTAAATCCACAAAAAATAGTAATTTTATGGTTTTGATCTCCAAATGCAGTGGAATCTAAGTGTTCCCTACTTGGGAGAAGGAATACTGGGAGAAATGACGACAGCAGCGACTGTGTGCTTAACTCTGCAGCATCTTCAAGAACCCCAACAGCCTCAGAATGAAGCAAGTTTTACATGTTTCATAGAATTAAAAACTTAAAACTTGAGTTCAGAATTTTCACAGGGTTAAATAAACAGAAATTTCCTCTATTTTAATGTTAGTGATAATACACTGAAGCTTTACTCCTGAGGTTGAAGGAAAACAATAGGTCTGCCAGGCAAAATTACTTGTATTACAAGTTATATTGAAATTCTAAGCTAAAAAAATAATATAAATCTAAAATGACTAAAAAAGAACAGAAGAATAAAACTGTTATTATTGTTAAATACTGTATTGGGTTCATAGATAACAGAATCATATAATACTTATTAAAATTAAATGAATTAAAGGAAACAGCTTAAAAGATAGAATAAAAAGTATAGTTGTTTTACTTTTGTTGCCAATATATTGTAATAAAATTGAAAAGTATATATATAACACTACCATCACTATCTTCTTTGGAATATATGTGAAAATGATGTACAAAGCTACCACACTAAAGCAACAAAACATTATTGAAAAAAATATTGAGTAACCCAACAAATATGAATGGGTGAAATAATAAGTTAATAGCTGATATAGAGCTATGGTAATTGATGTAGTTAAGTAGTAATTAAGCTTTGAACATCAATGATACAGAATAGGGTGGTGGACAAAGTTTATTATGCATAAAATCAGTTGGAGGATGATTTAGAAGTTGAGGAGGTTCCATTTGTACTGTGTTCACAAAAGATATTAATGTAGCTGATAGAAGCCCTGTGCTTGAAGAAATATCACGTGAAATTGTTTATGAGTATTGTCTTGCTGTTTTTCAGATACTCTTAATCTATTATTTATTATGATAAAAAGCTAAGTATAGCAGAATTTTTATTTTTCAACCAAAAGGAGGGGGTAATGACGGTAACAGAAATGTCAATCAATCTAATATAAATCAAAAAAAAAATAATGGAGGGGCTGGTGTTTACAGACTAAAATTGTTCACATACCCCAGTGCTGAGTAAAAAAAGTCATAAAATTAAAGTACTGAATTCAATAGGAGGATATAATAGTTATTAGTACCCAGGCACAAGACAACCTGTATATATAAGCCAAATAGAGAACGTTCCAAAGAAAAAATAGGCAGTAGTATAATGGTAGTAGAAAAATGTATATATTATCAGGAAGGAGCTAAAGGACTTAGCTATCCAATATAATAAATGAATCTAATGGTCATAAATTTTTCATTTTATCCAAAAGTAGCTAAATATTAAATGCACATTGATGTTCTTTAGAATGATTCACATGGTGGCATAGTCTTGGGAAGTTGTGTCATATGTAAGAAAATTGAAATAATTCAAATGATTGCTTCCAATTTAAAATAAAGTAAGCTAGAAAAGAAGAACCAAAGGGAAACCGATAATATTCTCAAATATGTGAAAATTAAATATCCACTGGATCAAAGAATAAATCTAAAGGGAAATTAGGAAATATTTTGAGACAACAAAACAAATAAGGAGGGAGGAAAAAATCAAATTTTGTGATATACATTTAAGCAATACTACAAATAAGATTTTAAAGGCTAATTCTTACATTGAAAAGAATCATCTTAATTTTACAAGTCATGAAAAGGAGCAAGATAAAAGAAAACAAACTAAACTCAAAAGTTTGCAAAAAGAAAGAAATAAAGATGAAGCAGAAATAATTGAAATAGAAAATGCAAATACATTTTAAAAATGATGAACTAAGGTTCTCAAATGTAAAAATTTTAACAATCCTTAGCTAAACTTAGGAAAAAAAATACTTAAACTTGATCAGTAATAAAAGAAACATTACAGCTAATGATATAAATATTACAAAAACCAACAGGAGCTATGCTAAATAATAATACAAGAAACTGGACAACATAGAGTGAGTAAACATATAGACATATACAAATTAGGGCATGAATATAGCTAAGTGCCTCAGAATTTACCTAGCACATTCAAGGCACTGGGTTCAATACACAAGATCCAGGCAAAATAAAAATAAAACAATGCTAGAAAATGCAATGTGGTGAGAATTAATGAAATAGAAAGCATGGATATAATTGTAGAAAGTAGGTTTAAATATCTACATCTTCCAAAAAGAAATGTAAAAACACACATAACTGAACAACTTAACTCTCCAAATATTGAAAATAAATTAGTAGGAAACCTTAAACTGCTCTGAAAAGATACAAGTGAGAAAATTTGCAAGTGCTTTTCAAATGAGTATCACTTATAAGCTAAGGCTAGAGAAATGCTTTAAAAGTAAAAAAAAAAAAAAAGTATAATTTGATATTTTTAATAAGCAGAGATTCAAAAATCCTGAACAGATATTAGTACACTAAATTCAGTTAAGTTCATTACCACTGCTAAAGTGTGGTTTGTCCCAGAGATGCAAGGATGATTTAGTATACAAGAATCAACTAATGGGATACAAGAATCAAAATAACAAAACAACAGAAATTTTGAATTAAAAAAATCAAAGCTGGATGCAACACAGTCCTTGATTTTAAAATATATAAATATATTATCCAAATTTCACAGTACTGTATAGACATACATACCAATACAATAGAATTGACAGATCATAAATATACTCATGTCCACTAGCTTGATTGATCTTGAGAGAGTCAAGGTTGTAGTAATGGCATCAAGATAGTTTCTTCAGGAGCTAATATTAGGAAAACTACACATCCACATGCAGAGTAGTGAAACTGGACTTTTATTCCACATCTTTCAGAAAAAATCAATTTAAATAAAGTGGATATTTAAGCCTAGGTCTTACAACTTGTACACCTGTCTGAAGGTAAAAGAATAGACGAGAAGATACCTGGTCATTGGCCTTGACAAAGATTTGTTAAAATATATCCAAGATGAAGGCAAAATAGATAATAAATGGTTGGTATTCCTCAAGCTAAAAATCTATGCCAGCCAACAAAAGTCCAATAAATAAAAAGTACACAAAATGGGGCTGGGGATTTAGCTCAGTGGTTCTGGCACCTGTCTCACAAGTGCAAGGGCCCAGGTTTGATCTCCAGAAACCACATACAATCCTAGGTGTGGAGACTTACACCCAGCAGCAATCAGTACCAGATACCACAGTGCCGGGTGCGGTGGCCTGTGCCTGTATTCCCAGCACTCAGGAGGCAGAGGCAGGAGGATTGCTGTGATGTGAGTTTGAAGCTGTGCTCAGGGCCAGCCTGAACTACAAAGTGAGACCCTGTCTCAGAAAACAACAACAAACAAACAAACAAACAAAAGTACACAAAATGGAAATCAGTTTTTGCACAATATATATTGGATGAAATCTTAATGTCTATAATATATATGACATTCATGCAAGGCAATAAAAAGAGCAACAGAAACAAGCACAAATGTGCAAAGAACATTTTCCCAGACTTAAAAATGGCCAATATCATAGAAGGAGGTGGTCAACATATCTAACTTCAAATATAAAACTTAATTTTTAGATACCATTTTCCATATTTCTATATGTGAGACAATGATACAAATCATTTTTATTTGTTGTTAAAATAAAATTACTCATATCTCTGAAGTACATATGATTGCATCTACTTTCCAGTTAATTTTCCAAAGATGAGGTAAGACTAGAACAGATAAACTTATTTTTTCATAAATTCCAAAATATATCTTATTGAGTAAATCCCTGTAGAACAATGAATTCTATTCAACTTTGGAAAATACTAGGCATGGAGAAAAAAATGGCTTAAGGTTAATTTTGAGGATTTGCTTCAATTTCAGTATTTTATTGCTCATAATTCGTATTGTTAGTATCTTTGACTATTAATATTTTGTCTGGAAATTTAGTATGAGAAAAAAGTTTAAAATCAATTTCTTTATTTCGGCCTATTTTTGATATTGATGTGCCTGAACCACTTGTGTAAATCACAAAAGTATAAAGTTGAAGAAATGGTGTTAAGAACTTCGAAGTACTTTACGTTTGTAATATGTAGGATTTTCAGTATTATTTTTCAGAAAATGAAAGTATTTGTAATCACTATGCAGACAAAATTACATTTGTTCCTACAAAATATAAATTTCAAATTCTTTCTTTGGTTTTATTTTTTGTATTGGTTTTAAGATGTGTATTAGCACGTTTGCAGTTCATAATGGTTACAGTCTTCATGGACATGGCACATTCGTGTAACACATCTATTTATTCATCCCTTTACTCTCTCCTTCTTTCCTCCATCTCTGTTCTTATTCCCTTTACACAGATCTCCCTCTACTTCTGTTATGTCTTTATTTTGTTCTCTATTTATATTTGAGTTTTTGGATTTTATATGAAAGAACTTAGTACAAAATACGATTTGAAAGCCATGTTTATAAATATATGTGTTTATATGGTTATATTTATAAATGAATTAAAATATAATATTCATATTTCAGTATAGACATAGATTTTATTTTCAGATTGTTGTCAAAATCTTGTGTTGTCAAATGAGAGGTATGATATGTCTTACAATTTCAAAAGGTATATGCATACCTTACAATTACAAATTTAGCTTATTATTTTCATCAAATTAAAAATTATTTATGAACCAAATATTACAAAATTTATTTTGCCACCTACAAATAAGAAAGAATCTTTAAATTTTAGAAAACTCATGTAAATTCTAAGCACTTTTTTCATTTTATAAGTGTTAGAAAGCAATTAATTTGACAAATGTCAATATCTTATTTTATAACTTTACCAATATCTATTGTTAAGTGGATCCTTTCTTTAAATCAGACTAACTCATTCATCTGGAATCATTCCTGATCGAGTCATAGCAATGTAGTAAAATTCTATTTATCATGTCTTTTTAACAAAAAAAATCACTTCTCAGTATTGATATTATATTGACTGTCACTTGATATAATGTCTTTTTTTCAATATTTTCAATATTATATAATTCATTTCTTTCTCAACTTTTACATTTAAATCTTGCCTTGCTTTTGTAAATGTGTTGTCGTTATGCAAGTTTAAAATTCCTACAGATTTTTTTTTTTTTAGGTTTTTTGAGACAGGGTCTCGCTTTTTGTAGTTCAGGCTGGCCCTGAGCTCAGCCTCAAACTCACATCACAATCCTCCTGCCTCTGCCTCCCAAGTGCTGGGATTACAGGCGTGAGCCACCACGCCCGGCACTGTGGTATGTGGTACTGGTTGCTACTGGGTGTGAGTCTCCACACCCAGTATTGTTATGTGGTTACCAGGGAATCGAACCAGGGCCCTTGCGCTTGCAAGACAGGCGCCCGAACCACTGAGCTAACTCCCCGGCCCCCTTACAGATTTTTTTCAACTATATATTATTATTTCATTTGGAAAGTTGTAGATATTCCTAAATTGATTCAGGTATCAATATTCAATCATCTAGTGATTTACTTGTTGTCCTTTGTTGGATAATATTGGGATGACATTACTTCATGTTGATGACCTGTTGGGAGCCATTGCCTACAGAGCCATGGCTGCCTATGCAGGAGAGAAAAGTTGTCCTGATTTCTAGATCAGAGCCCAACATTGTCTCCCTTCCCTCAGGGATAATTACTGTCTTTGTCAGATTAAACTAAGAACCTTTACACACCCTTGTGCTAGATTTAATTAAAACAGTTGTCAGCACACCTCGCCCACCAGTTCTTTATGAGACTAAACAAGCCAAGGACTCCACCCTTTTTCACTAACATTTTTTTCTTTTTCTGTACACGTGAAAAAAGCTAGTCAGCTCATAGGGAGTACTTAAAAAATGTATAAAAGAAGGCTGTTAAATAAATGTTGCACTCAGTCGGTATTGACTGATGAGCCCTTCCAACCCTACTTTTCTGTCCAGATTTATTTCTCATCCTAGCCGCTCAGATCAATTACCTCATTGCTCTGCCCAGCTGGCCCCGGCAATGACCTTACCTTAAAACACTTTACAAAATTTAGAATAATTTTGAGTCAGTTAATGTTTCTATAGTAATTCAATAACACAACTTTGTAGTCAGTAGTTCCATATGTAGAAAACATCATGATCATGCTTTCTTTGTTTAAAATCTAATGTAATACTTCACTTTCCATATATTAGTAAATAGATTTTACTAAAACCCAACCAGAAAATGATCAATTTGGCAATTATAGGAGTAATTCACAAATCATGTGTTTTATTTTCATTAACCTTTTATACTATAAAACAAATTATACATATATATACACATATCTATATCTATATCTATATAATTTAAATATAAGAATAAATTATAGGAAAAAAGTCACTGATGACTCAGAATTTGGAGTCACAAGCTCCTCTGGGCCTAGCAGTGTAGTAAACCTTGGTTATCCTCTTCTCTCTGAGAAATGCTTTGTTCTTCCATGCACTGTCCCTGCTGTCATATGGTCAGTCTTGCCAAAAACTTCCAGTCCTCATAGCATTGGTCCTCGCCCAGGCAAGAACTGTCTGTGGAGAGTGGAAATACCTCATTAGAATTTTTCAAAAGTGAGGAAGTATGTGGAAATTTTGGGTACACAAGCAGTGCTGAAATGCCTTAGATGATTTTCTTCATATGGGAAATTCTTGTCAAACCTGGGAAGAATAGAAGGTGGGGAAACATCAAGTTCAAGGTTTCTTTTGAGAAGGACTGCATTGGCTTCTGGGCTCCAGGAGATGTGTGTTATGCTTTGGCACCATAGCACAGACAGAAAATTTGTCTGCATTTTGCTCATGTTCAAAGACTTGGCAAAAAAAGATTCAAACCTGCCAGTTGAAGAAGTAGTGCTGGAACACCTCAGGCTATTCTGTATGGGAGACTCTGGTCAGAACTTAGAAGACCAAAAGCTTTTAAAATACCAAGCTAGAAAAGTTTCTTCTGGGAAGAAGGACTGCAGTGGCTATTGGGCTCCAGATTATTTTGTTCATGTCCAGAGACTTTGCATGAGACTGAGATTAGGAGTAGTGGACTAATTCACTGCATAGAAGAAATTTCAATGAATATTGAGGCAGTGGGATAGCTACTGTTGGAAGCTTTCGGTCAGATCTGGTTAAAAATCAAGAGCAGAGAGCCCATCACATGATTCAGAGGGTTTTGTGTTTGGCAAGAAAGAAAACTGGTAAAGCTATGAACTGCAAGGATAGAGCAGAGGAGATCTTGATTGCTGAGAAAGAACAGGAAAAATAACAAAGCTGGTGTAAGAGCACCAGAGGAAGCAGCAGAACGTTACAATCTGCAGCCTCAAAATTGCATTGAGAAGGAAGCCCCAGAGCTCTGTGGTGTAGAATGGAAATTTTTCCAAAATAATGGAAGCCTGAAGAAGTTGTTCCACTATGGTTACAGCCTAGGGAAGTTGTATGAAAATGGCTGCAATGTGAGGAAGTTTGTCCAAAATGGTGGAAGCCTAAGGAAGTTGTTCCAAAATGGCAACAGTCTGGGGAAGTTATTCCAAAATGGCTGCAGTGTGGGGATTTTTTTTCCAAAATGGTGGAAGCCTAAGGAAGTTGTTCCAAAGTGACTGCAATGTGGGCAAATTTTTGCAAATGTTGGAGGCCTAAGAAAATTGTTCCAAAATGGTGGCAGCCTTGGGAAGTTATTCCAAAATGGTGGCAGACTAGGGAAATTATTTCAAAATGGTGGAGGCATAAGGAATTATTCCCAAATGGCTGCATTGTGAGGAAGTTTTTCCAAAATAGAGGAGGCCTAAGGAATTGTTCCAAAATGGCAGCAGCCTAGGGAAATTGGTTCCAAAATGGTTGCAGCCTAGGAAAGTTTTTCCAAAATGATGGTGGCCTAAAGAAGTTATTCCAAAATGGATGCCATGTGGAAAACTTTTTTTTTTTTTTTTCCTAAAATGGTACAGGCCTAAGGAATTATTCCAAAATGGCCACAGCTCAAAGTTGCTCCAAAATGGCTGTAGCATAGGGAAATTTTTCCCAAATGGTGGAGACCTAAGAAAGTTGTTCCAAAATGGCAGCAGCCTAGGAAAGTTATTCCAAAGTGGTTGCAGTGTAAGAAAGTTTTTCCAAAATAGTGGAGGCCTAAGGAATTGTTCAAAAATGGCTATAGCCTAGGGAAGTTTTTCCAAAATGGTGGAGGCCTAAGGAAGTTATTCTAAACTGCCGCCACCCCAGGGAAAATTGTTCCAAAATGGCTGCAACATAGGACAGTTTTCCAAAATGGTAGACGCCTAAAGTAATTGTTCAAAAATGGCAGCAGCCTTGAGAAGTTATTCCAAAATGGCTACAGTGTGGGGAAATTTTTAAAAATGGTGGAGGACTAAAGAATTATTCCAAAATGGCTTCATACTTAATATGTATCTGTAAACATTGAATGTGAATTAATTTGAACTTATAAAATGTTTTATACTCCTAGTTTACAAATTATTTTATTAAGTTTTAGTGTAAAAACTCATGATTAGTGGCCACATGGAGCAATATAAATATAGTTAAAATTTCATATCTTTGCAAATATGGCCCCAATGTTTCTTTCTACTATTTGAAATTTGTAACATGTAGTTCCACATTATTTGGGATGTACAACAAATTCCCAGGTAATTCAAATGATATACAACACTAAAATTAACTTTAAAGTTCAGGATTACAATCAAATCCACTGCTTTGTGGTACTTTCTCTTAAATGAAAAGTCTATAAATTAATTTCCATATAGTACATGAGAGGAAAAATAAAGAAATTATGTAAATTTGAAGCACTTATTAATGTTTTTAAACTTAATTTTTAATATAAAAGATTTTAAAGTTTAGACTAACAAAATTTTTAGAAAGCACACTTTATTACTGATTGTATTTAAAATAATTAAAAATAATATTTATGTTAAAACAGCAATATTTTAATTAAATACTGATTTAATATTGAATATTAAATTAAAATTCGATTACAATATTAATATAAAGAATACACAATTTTTATGTAGATTATTATTTTTAGAACTTTTTCCAAGCTTCATATCTCTTAAGGCCTACTCCTGGGGTGGCAGGCTAACCAGTAAGGTGACATTGAATGGGATTTTCTTTAATTATCAGTGCTTTTGGTAAATCTATAACTCATTGCTTTCTTTCCTCTTCCTATAGAAAGTCCCCAAAAGTGAACTTAAGAAAGTTAGAAAACACAAGTTTCTGGGCCAGAAAATAATAGGAAAGGAAAGTTGACATTGGGTAACATTACTACTTAGCAACAATTCATTCGAGTAAGAGGCTATTTTATAGGCAAATGTTAAGTGTAATGTAATCAAGGGATCATCTCTGATAGGAAAAAGCAAAGAAAGAAGGAAAACATTTTGGAGTCATTTCTTGATTGTAGTAAAATGATATGGAACAAAGAGAGTGTATGTTCTATTATCCCTAGATCTGTTCAAATCCTTGGAAGACAATGCTTGCTGATTATATGGCAGAAATAGTGGTAACAATTACAACTTCAGGTAACAATTATCTGGGCTACAAAGCAGGATTCTCTTATGCCTGTGCAATTTAATGTGCAACATACTAGTAATAGTACTCATTTTCCTAAATTTGAGTAGGCAACTTTTTGTTATTGTTATTGGGTTTTAACATCTATATTATGTCAGAACATTCAATTAATTAGTTTAAAACTGGGATCATGACAGTTCATCCCACAACAATTAATTTTTGCTAACTCCTTTGTATATATATATATATTAATTTTCAACTATAATCTCAGATTGAACAGAAGCATCTCATCAAATTTTTTCCTATTTTCTCTTCTAACCTTCTTTAAAATGAACTATATATTTTTGATATGTGCCCCCAAAAGGCCACATTTATGACACTATTCACTTATTTTCAACAGCTTTCCTTGAAATTGTGTTGCATTTTTTAAATTGTTAGTGCTATTATTTACTACTGTACTGACTTGAAGCTTTCTCATAAGTCATGTGTTATTGCTATAGAAAATGCAAATGAATCTACACATTTGGAAGTTTGCCACTTTCATGATGAGAAACAAGATTTCAAAGAGTCATTACTAGCAAGGACTGCTACCAAAATAGTATATTTCAATAAGCTAATGAAAGAATCTAGCTTCCAAAAGATGATACTCTGAAAATAAAACATGCAGGAGGAGAAGTATATAGCTATTATAACACAATCATTGGCTATATTATTTTAATAAACCAATAAATCTTTCATTTATTTTTTGGCCTTAATTTTATAATTTTATTATTATTATGAGGATCACTTCATTTCTGAATATCATGAAGACCAAAGGAAGACTCTCTTGTTCATGCCTATAACCCCAGCACTCTGGTAGGCTGAGGCAGCAGGGTTACAACTGTGAGCCCAGCCCAGATAATTTTGAGGTAACCTACTTCAGAAATAAGGAAAAGGGCTTCATGAGAGAAGAGCTCAATGTGAAGACCTTGAATTTCATTAATCTTTAGTTGGAGAGAGAGAGACAGAGAGGGAGACAGAGACA